>JAOPHQ010001165.1:175000-208095 GCA_030340625.1 Merluccius polli
CAAAGCAACATGGGACCAGACATAAATGTACAGAGAAGCACGAATGTAGATGAGATCTAAAGTCGCATTAAATAAAAGTACACAAACCCATTCCAATATGAAAGGACTTGATCACTAAACAATTGTTGCATGTTGGACATCACTGAACGGGTTACTGTGTGCATTCGTTTATTTGTTTATGTGGCGTGTGAGTTTTTAGTATTTTCGTAGGCTCTCTTATGAACCCTAGCATTTTCTCTCTCTCTATCTCCCTCTCCCTCCCTCCCTCCCTCCTCAAAAAGTGAAGTCACATTCCACAGTCACATGACCCTGCTGTCTGGGCGTGGTGCACTGAAGGTCATGTGCTGCTCTCTCAGGAAGGGGAAATGTGCATGCAGAAAGACGTGTCTACCCAAGGACACATGGGTGCGTGATTTATGAAGCCAACCGTGACAGACAATAACGCATGTTTTAATGTATTATGTTGTGTCTACACTACAGACAAATGCATTTGTGGAAAGTAGGACACATAGAATATGGATAGCTCATAACATTGTATGGTAAACACATTTAGTGTCAATAAATAAGAGTTAAAGCACCAACACATTAACCTCATCACAAGGCCTCTTTCTCAGGTTTTTGCAGAAAATAAAATACCCAGTGAGTATTTAGCACTAGGGGCTAAGGGCTTTCATATGTAATCTTGGAACCAAAAGAAAGATAAAATCTATGATTGTTGTGCAATTGAAATAATCAATGTGGAAGTGGGTCAGTGAATAAAGCTAGAACACAGAATAAATGGAAGATTTCATTTCCGCCTGAAATACATTTAATGTTTTAGAGTGAATAACACCTAGTGCATTATCAGTTGGTAGCCCTATAGCCCTATAGGGCCACAGCACAACATCTGATGAGGGCCTGGGTCAGGATTTGATGCCAATAAAGTGATGTACAGCAAAGATAGAGGTTTTAGTAGAGATTAGGTTTAGTCACCAAATAACAATAAATCCAATGCAAAACAATGCAAAAATGAATGCAAACGTGATGAGACACAAACCTCGAGAACCCATTGTTCAATTTTAACATTTGACCCCTCTATCTAAAAGGTCAGGATGAATAGAATTGAAAGACACCAAGCCAACCCATCACAACTGCACCATACGGCCACCAGATGGCGATAAAGAATGTGTTCTGATTGAAGGCAATTGACCTATTTCCTGTGAAACCCTCTCTTACCCACTATACATGATTTTAAACATGTGTGGTGTTTCAAAATGGTGCCCAGACACTGGATTATCTGTTTATGGTGGTTTTATGCGATCAAACACAACAATGGTAAGACATAATTTGTGGCAACTAGAAAAAGTTTGTTCTTGATGGTTTTTGGGCAGGTTTGTGTAGAAAACATGACGTCGCTATGGCTATGCATATGCATGTTCACAGTTATGAAAAATATAACTCTTGCTTATTATTTTGTTTGGGGTTGGAGTTGTTTCATTTAGCTAACAATGGTTTTGCTAGAATAAAGTTGAGAAGCTAGGGGCGGGTCACATGACTGCTTTCTCACATAAATGCCTTACGTCTTTGCTTTTGGGAGGGGGGGGGGGTCATCTCTGGATTAAGGGTTAGGGTTAGGGTCATCTCTGGATGAAGAGGCCAACTAAAGGTTAATTAAAAAAGAAAATAATAAAAACAGCACTAACAAAGTAACTTGAGTGAGTAACTCAAGTAATAACAGTCCACAAGTCTTTATGGGTCACTCGTCTCTGTGGAGGTTCACATCAACTAATCGCTGATCAAGCTGGGAACGGGCGTCATGTTTTGTTTTGTTTTGGACAGCAAAAAATGGACGAGAAAAAAAATGAATGCACCTGGCGAAAAAAAACTGTATTTTCAGTTGCAATGTTGCAATACATCAACCGCTTTTCAGCAGTACATTTGATACATTTTGCAACATGCTTTTCACATGGATGTATTGGTTTTTCAACATATTGTCAATGGAGCAGACGTGTCTCACGACTACGTTTCTGGTCAGTTCAGGTACATTTGGGGTGGAAAGCGCTACACTGCTCTCCTGTAGAGTAGAGGCAGCTCTGTGAAGACCCGCGTCACGTCTGAGTCGTGACATGGATCTTCGTAAATGTGCTGCAACGCGGAACTCTGAATGCAGCTTAAGAGTGGCGTACCTGCTCCGTCTGCAGCATCTGAGCGCTGAGCTCTCCTCACGGCGGGGTTGGAGGAGCTGTACGGGTACATCCGGCTCCCCGGGGCCTCGTCCTGTTGGCCAATCTGGGTCAAGTCGTGCATGCTCAGACTCCGCAGCTTCTCCGTGATGGCTCCCTGACCCTACACACACACACACACACACACACACCTTGCATGTAATAAGACCAACGACACTTATTAACACGTATTAAACATGCAAATGACCAGATGTCCATTTCAATGGGCTGATGGTGTTGACACACACAAGACAAAACTATAAAAGCTACAGTCAATACAAAGCTGGACATTTGGACAACATGAGGGACCAGTTGCATAATCCTACTGATAAGTGCTGCACTAGCAAACTCCTACACTGCTGTAGTTGTCTTACTTCCACAGGAAACGGCTTTTATTATTTATAGAAATGTATTTAAAGGGTGGGTGAATTACAATGGATGAAGTAATGTATTTTCATTTAACTCCGTTCCTTGGCCTTAGCTTGAAAACTACCGTTTGTCACAAAAGTGGAAATGTCCGTCAATATATTCTCTTGCTGGCCCCTGATTCTAACTTCATCTTTGGGCCCATCAGCTATGAGCAGGCATGAAGAAGAAGAAATTCATATTTCACAGTTGCAGCATGCATTACACACATGAAATCACTCCAGACTGGGTTAGTTTACTCCTTGAAACTGCTTTTGGCAGGTACTGTCTAAAATGACACACATCCGATACAGTATGGAAGAGAAAATATATTTGCATCTGTATTGGAAATCCAGGCTTACGGTCATTTCAAGGGCTGATGGGAAGTGAAAAGAAGAGTATGGAGATATTTCAAAAGGAAATTACATGCAAATTGCTGAAACATGGCAGGATGTCGATGGGAAAGCAAAACAAGGATTTTTCATGCTGCCAATACTTTGTAGTTATCAATGTTTTACCTCCCCGAGGGGCCAGGTGGCGAACAGTGGTCCTACAGACAGAAAGGTGTCAGTACCAAAGAGAGGGAGACAGAGAAAGCAGAGAGATAAGGTGGCACCAGAGTGCAAGCAGCAGAGTTTGGGGAAGGTAGTGTATAGAAATAATCATAGGGAACCCACATGGTTTCATATTCTACTCAGCAGCATGTTAACAACATGATAGTAATGTTCGGTATCAAGGCTCAAAACAAGTCTATAAGGAACACAATAGAATACTCAAAAAAAAAGATTTTAAAATATTAGCACCATCACCAGGCCCTAATGTTCACAATAGGACCGATATATATAAAACAAAACCACAGCCCAGGCCAAGCCCAATTAGGGCTGTACCCGACGCAGGATTTCCCGAGACGACTCCCAAGTCGCCAGGTCAATCGGATATTCGACGATTTGTGGTTTTAAAAAATAATAATTCCAGCACACCATGCCTTTACACACCATTACGGTAAGTACATTTGTTAGGAGAAAGTGCAACAGTAAATCACTATCAGTACAGTAAGGATTTCACAAGAACGAGTTTCAAGCACACCTAATTGCTAAGTTAACCGGACATGGGGTCTGACTAGTGCTAAACAAATATTCACGCTCCATAATAAAGCTATCTAAAGCCGAAAGTGAAAGACACAATCAGCGGTCCAAATCACAGTGGGTCTGTTGGAACCTGACTGGGGATCACCTCTCTATTTTCCCCCGTTTTAACAGCATTGCTTCGGCTTTTCAGTTTTAATCCAACACCACTAGACCCACCGCGGGCTGTCCCATTAGTTCCCATTAGTTCGCTTTATTACGAAGCGTGAATGTTCAATATCTTTCTAACGTTATCTCCGTTTGATGAGATCAATACACAATGGATTAATCAACAGTTCTTGACATAAAGTTGTGTTGATTTACATCCTTGTACAATCACGCCTATCAACTGCAATGGCCAATGGTTGGCCGTCAAGGTTTTTTTATATGTTGGTCATCAGATCTAACATGAAATACATCTCCTCTTGAAGCATTAGTTATCTTGTAATAATTACTTTCTCTTTATAATGAACATAAAAAATAAAAAAAACAAATTCGAGTTGACTCGGGGCTCTCTGAACGACGATTTGACTAGTCGACTTTGAGGGTACAGCCCTATAAAAAATATTATGACATCATTACTTATACTAAGAATCTAATAGCAGTTTGACCCACACTGCTATTTGCAAGAGCTGTTACAAAAATACAATTTTAATTGGAAAAAAACATCCACAATGAGGTAATTTGCTGGCCCTGTTTAAAGTGCTGCACTCCATTTGAGAAGAGGCCCCTCTTTCAGCTTAACAATAAGAGTTAATGCTCTTTTGACCTTGTTGGTTGAGATTGTCTGGCAAGTTCCACACAGAGAGCTTAAGAGATGAGCTTAAAAGATGATCTCACACACCCCCCCCCCCCCCCCCCAATTAGGGCAGAGGGAAACATTGGACTTGTTTCAGGACTAATCGCCTGGCATCATCTATGATGATGCTACTAGCACAACGCTGTAGAGGCTCAAACAGCCAGGTACAAACACACACACACACACTTGCCTTTACAGCGGCCGTGACAGCAGCAGTGGCAGCTATACTCAAGCCCTGCTTGCCAAAGTTGACCATGGTCTCATAGCTTCGCTCCTTGGCTTGGACTATATACTCATCGATCTCCTGGAAACGCAGGACAAAGAGGGAGAGAGTGAGATCATAACACATTTCCAGTAGACTATTTTAAATCAGGAAAGCCCTTCCAGTGATGTACACCCAAAATCCAACAGAATTGCAGCCCAAAAAAGAGAGAGAGCTATGGATGTATGAATCTTAGTACCCTCTCCCTGGAGGACAGCAGTGGGTGTAGACACTTCCTGTAAATGAGACCAGCTCCTCTGGTGTAGGGAGACAGTAGCCAGATGACAAAGGCTATCTTCAGCTCATAGTAGAGAGGAAACCTGGAGGAGAGACAAACATGCACTTGGGTTTTGAAAACAGATCTTTCCATGGCAGGTCTCGCCGGTACAAAACATCTGTGTGATTGAAGGAAGTGCCTTGTGAAGTAATGCATGTTGCAGTTAGATTACAGGATATTTGTTTATGGTCTATTTCAACCCTTTTCTGACAGCAAGGATTTTTGTTTTTTCAAAATTGTACAACGTGATGTTTGAGTTGTATTTTTAAAAACACACTAAATACAATATTAAATGTGTATCACACTCACAATATAGCCTTGCACAAAATATGCATGCACACAGTCCCACATATAATGAATTACCACGCCAATTACAATATCATGGTGCATCTTTGTTCCCACACATTAATTTAGCCATCATCATCCCTACTACAAAAGATTCATTATATTCTATTAGTAAACTGGTAGGTTTATGGATTATGTAGCCTAACCAGAATTGTGTGTGTGTGTGTGTGTGTGTGTGTGTGTGTGTGTGTGTTTGTGTGTGTGCAAAGAATTATATTTGCATTTGATATGAATGCATATGTTGCAACTCACCAGGCCAGTGTTAAGTCAGTGATGGTCTCAACCACTGTATAAAGAGCAAAGACAATCCAGTACATCATCCATCTTACCTGAAGAAGGGAGAAGATGAACATAGGCTAAGCAGAAGTAGACTGTACAGCAAATGTTACCTACTAAATCAGAAAAGATGATCTAAACAAAAACAACTAGATTTTGGAGGCCATTGTGGAGGCAATTTGGTGAATGCTAATTGATCACTATCAGTAGAACATTTAAAAGCCTAGGCATATATCGAACCAGCCAACACTTAATAAATAGGACAAGTGCACAAGGCAACATTTATGCTTTTTAGTTTTGGTATAGCTAATCTTGGATCCAGCAGTCCTACTGAAGGCTTGTGAGACCATCCAGATATTCAAGTTTGCGTTTTGCCTGGCCTTTGTCTGGCCTTGGCTGGACAGTAATTGATTTCCACATATGGGCGCGGCCTTACATTGTTCAAAACATTTCAGCCAATCAGAGTGAGACTGTTCTCTTCGCCCTTGCCGAATCCGGTTGAAAGTAGTAAAGCAAAAACATATTGTCCTCTGATCCGTGCAAATTTCTGTTTATCTTTTAACATTGTTATTCTCTCTATCTCGGATAAAACAGCGTTGATTGATATTCTATCAAAGAGAATCTCATTCCCTCGATTGGATGAAGCTTTCTGAAGTGGAACTTAATAAGTGTATTTCTACAGTGGCTTGTCTACATGGTGTTGATTTGAAACCTTAAAGACACTTTTACTAAGAGCGTTGGTGTCCAGGAAGTTTCAGCTCACCTTCCCACCGAGAAATGTTTACTATTGTTGGCCGAGTTTGTGTTTGCTGTTAGCCAATTAGGCACTTACAGATGCCTGCCTCCAGCAACATGATTGTTCAAAACAAATATGAAGCGAAAGAAAGTGAAATGCTCCGTTCACCCAGATTTGAGCTAGTCCGCCATCAGACATTAGATTATTCATCTGTCTGATTTGTGAGACGATGGTATAGCCAACTTAAAAAAAAAAAAAAAAAAAGACCTGAAATTTGGATCAATGGACATGTAACTTGAATTTAATGAATGATGATGCTTTTAGACATTTGTCATTTGAAGGAATAACACATTGAAATATCCATCACCATTGAGAGAGCTCACATCCAAGGTCAATCCAAGGAGGTGAAGGTGATGCTAGCAGTTTTACTGAGTAGCAAATTATTTCACCAAAGTAGTGCAACATAAACAAACACATAGAATGGGATATTTAAACAGATGACATGGCCTCTTGGAAATGCATTATGTACGTCTCAATTAACTTAAAAGGTCTCCTTCACCGGTAAACCGTTTTTACTTGCTCCTTTTGGAATATGATAGGTCACTCCTAGTTGCATATGCATGCTGCACGTGGAAAACGTTCTTCTACCCCCATTGCATGCATTAGCCAATGTAAGAACATAGACGGACGAGGAAGTCAGAAACGAGGAAGTGAGAAAAAGCCCAACAGTCTGACGTATGAATGTGTATGAATATTCATGACCTCGCCTACCTTGGCTTGAGACCGCCCTCAGGAAAACCTGGGTTTGCTCAGTGAGCACAACCGTATAGTAAACGTTTAACGTGTAGCCTATAGTGTAGCCGTAATGAATTCAATATGTACGACTTTATTCTCATAATTAATTCAATATTTACGACTTTAGTCTCGTAATTTAATGAAAAAAAAAATCTTAATGTGGCCCTAATACTCCGTCGTAATATATTAATGAGACTTCTCATACCCGTATGAATTAATGAGACGTCACGTAGTGCCCCGCAAGAAGAAAATCATTCATTCAAGCCATGTACTGTTTTCTCGATCGCTTTGCCCTGTCAAATGATATGGAGGGGTTTGTTTACTAGTTCTGCCATCGGTGAACGCTTCGTCTTTTGCCACCAGGAAGAACGTATATTGTTGTTGTGACGTCGTGGTGATTTGTCGCGTTGATAACATAGACATCTTATATCATGAATGTATCTAATGGATGCATATAGTAACATATGTATAAGATGTCTATGGTTGATAACGCACTAGAGGGATCACTCGCCTCTGATTGGCTAACATCACTGTGACGGACAGTGCTGTTAGCCAATCAGAGGCAAGTAATTTAAATGTCATGAATATTCATGAGCAAGAGCCGAAAACCTCTCGTTCTCCCCCCCACCTCCTCCTCCAAACTAGAACAGCCTGAAACAGGCGCACCAGAGCATTGTTTTCCACCAAAACCGGCTCACAGGGCATTCATTAATACTAGAGACCACTGCAAAATTAACAAAAAAACGATTAAATGAGACCTTTAATGACCAATTTCATGCATTTCTCTGAATACCTTTATCTATGTCCTAGGGAGTATTTTTGTTCAAGGCCCGTTTCAAGAAGCTAGATTTCCAGGTTAACCGGATATGTTGCGTCTGAATTCAGGGAAAGCCAGAATTTTCGGTTTCAGATACCAAGATTAGAATACTCATTTAACACGGCGACTAATGCCGTGAGCCTAACCTGGAGCAAACCTGGTACATAGCAGGTGACCACAGGGAGTTTTACCGTCTCATCCATAGGACTGTACTCTTCCACAGGACAGAATCCCCGGGGGCATTGGGGATATTACATAGGCCAGAAGGAAGAGGACCCCTTATCTTTCCCCCCAACATCTCTACCAGCACCATCTGGTCTCCCATCCAAGGATGGACCAGATGGACCAGCCCTGCTTAGCTTCCAAATAAACCAGCAGTGCTAGGTAGCTATGGTGCTGGTACATTTATGTACCCTTTGGCTGTAAGGTTTAGCTCAAACATAATACAAGACAATTATTACACACTCCTGTACTGTACACTGTAAACCTACAATGAGGCCTTAGCTTTTGCCAACACCCGTTGGTCGGAAAAGTAATCCTACATTAACCATTGACCTCTGTTCAGTTGTTTATTATATGGCAGTCAATGCTGCATCCTGTCACCTCAAATCTTTTGGATACTTAGTAAAAGCATAGTCTAGTATATTAAATTGATACATAGTTTACAAAGCGTGGAATTTCTCACAAAAACTAGAGGAAATCTGGTCTCAACCAGGAGAAAAACACAAAAAATAAACACCATCAAACAAATATGGTGAATTATCCATGAGGCATTATAAAAATTATCCATGAGGCTTTGGGGTAGCCAGGTTAAGAAACCTGTAGGTGTGAAAACACCATTAGACAGCACTGGGTGTGTGGGAGAACCATGAGAGAAAGGGGACATATGGCTCCAGAGAATGAGTAAGCAAACATGGCCAATTTTCAAATCTTCAAGTGTGAGTGTGGCTTTTACAGATAGGTCCTGTTAAACACAAATCCTCTTCTATACACTTGAGAATGCTTTGGGCCATGATGTCCTACCTGATGATATGACTTGTAGCCACACAAGTTCAAAATGGCAGCATCAGATAATTAGGGCTGCCCCCTAATAGTCGACCAACCCTTAGTCGATCGACAGAGGCTTAGTCGAATACGTTTTTATTAGTTGCGCAAAAAGTAAAACATAAAAATAACACGCCACAAGCATCGCAACCGAATACATCCATGGTCGCAACAAGCCCTGACTTAACTCATCGCTGCATCTTGCATCGCTGCAGAAATATTGACCAATACACCTGTGCATGTATACACCTGGGCAGGTAGACACCTAGGTAGGTAGACACCGCCAGACACGCGGGACTAATGCCGGTGATCGCAGCTTTAGTTCCCTGTGTCTGATCGCTGTAATTCGGAGCGTGAATATCTGTTGAATATCTAATATCTTTCTAACTTAACATAAACATAAACATTTTCATATTTTTTAAGACAAGACGATAGTCGCACATCCCTCGTAACTACGCCTGTGAAGGTGAACCCTCCCGGACACGGCTATTAACATGAACCACACCCCCGAAGGAGCCGCACATCCACACGCACCGGACACAATTTGCTTATACTGTATAGTTATACAGTGTATAAATACGATTATCAAAATATTATTAAATATTATTCCTGGTTGTTCCGACAACCTTCAGAACCGCTTTGTCCATGGCGTTAATAGCTTTGTGCGTGTGCTTGTAAAAATTATATTTTAAAGGCTGATTATTACAGTATTGTATTATCTGTAAAGTAGCACAAGGTTAACAGTGTTTCTTTTATAACACTCGCCATGGAACTCAAACCATTTTCTGATGCCCCCAAAAAATAAATCTGAATAATTACATTAAAAGTGCAACGATAAGTCAACCATCGGCTTCAAACGGCTTCAAAATGTCGACTATGAAAAACTTTAGTTGGGGGCAGCCCTACAGATAATGTTACTCAAAAGAAAACTACTTGAAAGCTTGTTGGCAATTAGTGAATGTGCATTTAGCTCTGGTTGAGTAAAAGTACAGCTTTATAATACCCTTTGATTAATGTATGTTTTCATACATTACACATATTGACTACATTACACAATTGTTCACGACACGAGAGACTGTTTGGCACTTTAGTTAGGACGTCATACACCTGTATGTACTACCACCACGAACTGGGAGATTTGTCAGTAGATCCTATCAGATTACATTTATATTATTTGCGATATTTAATCCAATGGCTTTGGCCGAAATCAGTCCAATCTGAATGAGATTTAAATATTGTACCTCCAAAGAACAATCAGATTTTTTGATTACAGCAACTGATGAGGTATAGACAGAATATGTTTTGCAACCATACAAAAAAAATCAGCGACAAGTAAATAGATAACATCAAGAATCTAAGTTCATCCTTATCCTTCCTATCTCATTCCCTGTGTGACATTAGGATTTACACAGGACGTGCACGTGTGATGGACAAAGGAAGACATGCATGCAATTGCAAACAAATGGGGACACGCAGAGGTACACAGCTTAATTTAAACATTGGGGTTTGGACAAAGTAATATGTGTGTAGCAGTATAAGACGTAGCACAACTAGCGGTAGTGTAGTAGTGTAGTAAATCTTGGTAGCTCATATACTTACATATTCTTTGACATTTTTGGTCTTCACTGCTTTGTAAGAGTAGTATGCAGGATAGAGAGTCCCAAACAGCAGCCTAGAGAAAAAACAGAATAGTGCCAATCTCATTAAAAACATTTCAGCTTGGTAAATATTCTACACTTGCCATACCATCGTTGTCCGCATGTAATCGTAGTGTCTGATGAGGATACATAATAATGAAGTACTCCCAGCAGGTGAACATGTAAACTCAAGTCTCAAAAAGAAACATACAATGTCATGTCCAATTCAGCATGTGAAAAACAGGACAATGAGCTCACATCCGACTCGGCCTCCCTCTATTATTTCCAACAGAGTAGAAGCAATCATGCTTCGATAATATAGGGGGACAATTTTGTTTCTGGATTCCCGCCAGTGAAACCCTGTGGGGACTTGACATGTTAGGTCTCTGCTAGCACCTAAAGGTCTTTCTGCACGATTGTTTTGTCGCCAGTCTGTCTGTCATGTAGACCTTCGTTGCATTTCGATGTGTGAATGTTAAATGTTAATCTTTAGTCTACGTTGAATATAACTAATATCCAAAATATACCTTCATGTCAATTCAGTCAGTGTACCGTGCACATCCAGTGATGCAGAGTTAACTGGCCACACTGGCAGATCAGTACAGAAGATAGCCCCATAGAGCTCTGCTGTAGTGACCACTGTGTACATCAACATACCACTACTAACAGTCAACACTTTCCTATCAGTGCACCGTACATTTTTGCCTCTCCCCAAAAGTGGCCAGAGCAGCACTCCACCCCTCTATGCCTTTCCTCCACCTTCTCTGGCTATATTACTATAATTGGTAAAGGTAACAGGCAAATAATACACATAACTTATGTAGCCATGACTATAATCTTAAATCTAGCAGTCCCAGTAGGTAACAGCAGAACTTCTTGGGAGATATGACACAGGAGCTCAGCTGGAAACTAAAAACGCCTTACGCCTTGTTTCCTGTTTTGTTACGGAGATATTCCTCAAAGTGGATAAAGCTTTCAGAAAGGGATTTTAATAAGTGTATTTCTACAGTGGCCAGTCTACACGTGTTGATTTGAAACCTTTACAGACACTTTCTAGAATGTTGGCGTCTGCTTGGACAGGATGTTTTAGCTTGTCTTCCCACCTGGAAAAGTTTACTAGTGTTCAGCGAGTTTGTGTTTGCTGCCAATTACGTGCTTATAGATGCCCGCCTGCAGCAACATCATTGGTGGAAAAGAAGTAAAATGTCCTGTTTATCCAGATCCAGTCTGCTACTAAAGTCCGATTTGTGAGTGTTATATCATATCATCCCAAAACATCTAAATTCAACTTTAACTACCTTGGGAAAAATATTTTGAGTATAGAAAGCAACAACATTTTTGTGTTCTGTAGCCTCACTATCCCAAATCATAAAACATTGTACATGAGATTGTATGTCAAAGAGGCATTATTGCTAAGAATCTGTCTCTAAACAAGCACCATGGAACAATAAAAACAACAACAAAATGACAAAATCTAAAAGTATTTTAAATGCATTTTACAAGTTTTCAATAAAGTTACATGAAAAGTAAGTGAATCAATGTCATATTCACAGCAGGAAGAGACTCCTTCATCCAAAGTAGTCAAATGAACAGACTGGCTTTTTCTTGTAAAACCCAGGAAGCTGTTTGTTGGACACAGGAGTGGCGGGTAGGGTTGAACTTTGGCCTCCACGGCATAGTTCTACATCGCTGTAGTGGTTTTAGCTTGCTGGCTCATGTTGCCTAATAAGGCAATCAGACAAGTACTCACAGCAGTTAATGTAACCTTAAAGAAAATAAATACACAGATTACAAAACATCTACTTGAGAAATGCACACGTGAATACCTGCAAACCAAGTAAAGACCAGAGTACTATCAGGCACAGTTCAAGACAATTTGCCAAATACCTGCAGAACTGGATACCTGGTATGTTAGCTTACATTTAAGCAGGACTTGAAGCCAAATACGTGGAAGGCTTACACAGTATCTTCTCTTTGTATCTAGGCCTACTCTTACATAAAATTATGGAAATGTATTTTTAGGATCTAGGATTCTATAGTTCTGAACTAGAGATTATATAGACTAGATATATAGTGCTAGAGATTATATAGATTTGATATATAGAACTAAAGTTTATATAGATACATACAGCTAAGTGTAGTGTATAGCTAAGTGCAAAGTAGGGCTGTCAACAAATATTCCAAATTCGATTATATAATCGAATTGTAAACATGTTGACATTTGACTGAGAAAATTAATATTTGATTGTGAGGAAAAAAAGCAGCACTACCGTGACTGTCTGCCCTGCACTGAATGCACTGCATGACGGTCACTTTCATTGAAATGTAGGTCAAGCTGAAACGAGCGAATAATTCCACAACAACATGGGGTAACGATGGCAGAGTTCACAGTCCAACTCAGCCACAGAGAGTGATTTGCACTCCAAACAATCTAAAAAGCCCTGTTTGGAAATACCTCGGATTTTGGCCCGTAGACGGCAAAATTTGGAATAAGCATGTTTTGCCAATTTTGACAGCCCTAGCGCAAAGTGGCAATTTACAATATTGATACAAATAGCCAAAATACAGTTGGCTTTGTGTGATTATTTAAGTGGCTGTGTGACTGTCAACAATTGTCTGATCTCAAGTTCAACTGCAGTAACCTACATGATGAGAAACCTATTTAACATTGGCCCAAATCTTACACCATTTTTTTTCAAAAGTAGCCAATTGTTTTGTGAAATAGCAGTGACTTAGCTTTCCTACATGTAAAAAACTTTAGTAAAAAATAATTTGCTGCCATAAACATTTAAACATTGACTTAAACATTGATTTCATATGAAGAAATCAGACAACAATTTGACTACTTATTTGAAAACTAACTTTCTATTATGACCATTTAGTGATTCACAAAATATCAAAATATGCATTTCAAAATCTAAAATGTGTGTCTCACAAAAAATGTGCATGGAATATGTGAGATGAGAATTTTGAGTTGCAGTGTGTGGATGTTAGTGGGAGTGCATTGTGGGAGTGTTGTTGTAGCCAATCAGCTCTATGTAAACCACATCTGCACAAATGAGGCAGTACATAGGGTATTTGTGCCATCTAGTCATGGTTACATTTTGTTACATCAAGTTATTCACGTTTCTGTTTCGCAATGGATATCAGTCTGGCCTTGGCTGGGCAGCAACTGAGTTTGACATATGGGTGTGGCATGTTCAAGAAGCTCCAGCCAATCACATGAAATAGCCTGAGAAAAGCCTTTTGTGCACATTTGACATTGTTGTTTGGTCTATTTCATATAAACCGGTTTTGATTGCTCCGTCGATTGCTACACTTTCCTTAGACACTACCATTGATTCAAAAATGTGCAGACTGCGGTGCTCCTTGTTCATCATGAACGGAAACTCCCTCCCCCTAGCACCGATTGGGGGGGGGGGGAACAGAATGAAACTTGCGAGATCTGAATGGTCCAACGAGGCTAATTCAGGACTTATGTAATGCTGCAATCATATCCAAAGTCCTTTCTTTATCTCTTCTCGTAGTCACTTGCTTGCTGTGTATCTTTGCATGCAATGTAAACAATTAAAAACATCTTATGTACAAAAATGCCCCTCCTGTGTCATGAGAACCACCTGGGTGAGTGGCAGGCTAGTTTGTTTCTGCTGCAGTTTATTTTCTGGCTGTTGCTATGGCAACCACATGGCTGTTGGAGCAGGCTCTCAAGTCTCTCACACTGTGGCTCTGGTTTTCCTTCCTTCTCTTTAGTGTCCCTCTTGTAACCTTCATATCTCTATATATCTACTGCAGTGGAGCAGCCAAACTTGACAATTCACAAGTCCTAGTATAAATCGTACTGGTCCCAGGTTGTGTGCTGGCAATTGAGATCTCTATCACACCAACCTTATCTTATCACATACTTTTATTGCAGTAAAACACACACACACACACACACACACACACACACACACACACACACACACACACACACACACACACACACACACACACACACACACACACACACACTTTTTTTACATCCTATCTTGCCATTCATCTTGTTCTCTTTCTTTGTTCCCCTCCTTTCAGCCCCACAAGAGCCCCCTCCGACTCTCCACACGCAGCTGAGAAAATATAGCCCCACTGGACGAGGCTCGACTCCTGTTCCATGACATCGTACACCCACAGTGTACGATGTGCAGAACCAGATGTGATTTGAGGTGAAAAGGGAATGCTGGGCAAAGGAAGCAGGGACATTAGATTTGAGGATAAAGTATAAGTAAGTATAATAATTGGTATAGTGGTTGTCCAGTAAATATTTGCCCTATCCCTATTAGAGAATGTAGCCAAGCATGCCTAAATGTGAACCGTCTTGAAAGACTTGTCTTCACACACCCTGCTCAGAAATGGCATCTTGTGACTAGCATGTGGACTAACCATTGTGATATAAGTAGTTAGGTCACTCTTTATCAAAAGCTGTAGCTGTATATGTTTTTATATATATACATGTAAGGATTTAAATAAATAAACCCGTATTTAAAGCATCTGACAAGGCAACTCTGTGTTTTCGTTTTAAGTATGTAGGAACTGCGTTATGAGTTATTGTTCATTTGTTGAGCTGACAGAAAAACGTTGTGTGCCTTTAAGAGAAGACGCGACGACATGTACACAGCACTATTAACTACTAACAGACTAATTAAGAGTGGAGCCACACGGTTCTCTGGCCGTGTCAATTAATTTAGATGTCAAGGAAGACTGTAAAGGAAAGTGGAATACATGAAACATCACTTTAACAAAAGAAGGAATCAGTGGGATTATGGTATAATCGGAATGAGTCAGGCCAACACACTCACTCGTGCACCAAGGAAAGGAGCTATAATGGATAATACCATAGAGTCTAGACTCAGGGGTGCAACTACCCAGTGTCAGGGGGGTATGCAGCAACAATTTTGGCGCCCCCATAAACATTATGTAATATATTTTCCATATTAGTTTTTCCATATTAATAATATTAAGAAATTAATCTGTAAGTCCTACAGCACAGACAGACACAAACATAGCTATCACAGTATCCTAACCTGTGCTCCGCAAAGTGGCTTGTGGCACACCTTTTGCCTTCCCCTGTCTTTCCTGATCCACCATCCTCACACCTGAATGAAATGAACTCACTGTTAAATATAGCAGCCTTAATTCAATTATTAAATCAGCCAAGTGATGGCATCAGATCAGATACAAAATTAAAACTATTATGCAGTAAGGTTGACCCTGAGCTTCCATGCCAACAGATAGCCTGTGTGTTTGACAGCACAGCTAACATGAACAGCTATGGTAACCGTGGTAACCAGTTACGTTTCCAGCTTCTTGTTAGTTATTGTGAATGCTATCAGAGCCCGTCTGCTACCTTATATTTACCAGTTGTTATTTTACCTTAATAAAATTGAGATGTGTCATACATGGGATTGGTACAGTAGGGTTTAACCAAAATCTAAATGTAGCTATCATCAGCAACATTAGTTTGCATTAAGCTAGCCATAAACCCCCATTTGGCTGCTACATTCCTATGTTAGCAAACGCTAGCTAGCCTGCTAGCTAGCCTGTTAACATTATTTGCAAGCCTCCAAGCACAAACGTAAAGTCACTTTAAAACCTACCTGTTGCCTTTCACCATCCACTTATTTAATTGCTGTCGCATCCCCTGACATGCCATCTCCTTTCCCTCTTTCTTTTTCTATTTTCAGCTCCCGACAGCTTTTTTGCTTTATCTTTTCATAGACAAGACAACTCGCTACTCCTACCTGCTTGTGTTCAGCGGTCACGGCGCTCGCGCTCCCTCTTCTATGTCAAAATTCTATTATCGAATCTTATGAGATAGGGCGCCTACTCTAGCCTGTTTAGTCCTCTAAAATGTTATATAACATTAAGGAAATGCAGAAATGATTTAGAAACGCACAACAGCAGCTACATATAGAAAATCCCCCAAACATTTTTTTTTTTTAAACCATCGCATTGGCACCCCCCTGGTGCGGCGCCCCTATGCGCCGCATACAGCGCATACCCACTTTTTGCGCCACTGCATAGACTGTATGGATAATACACACCCAACACCGAATTAACCCAACGTATAATCAAATGTAGTAGTTTCACCTGTGATACGCTCTGCACAAATCTATATGTGCAGCCAGAGAAAAGGACAGCTACGCTGTTCTTGGGTCCTCTACCAGGAAGCAGCGGCTGTGGTTACTAAGTTTTGGATAACAAATAATGAGTTAGACTAACCAATGCGAAAGCTAGCCTAGCTGATGTTAGTCATCCCATCGCAGCATCATAAGCCACTTGGCTTTTCATTAATGACAATAACTGTACACTTACTTGCATAATTAACGGAGATCGGACCATTTTAACACTAGTATCGATGGTATCGAAAAAGTAACAAGTATTGATACTTTTGACAACCTTAGTGCAAAATCCCTGCTTGTCCTTAAAGCACACAAAGCACACAAAGTCGGCAATTACTTCTCCGCAATAAAGAGATCTAAAGCAGCGAGTGAAGGCAGATTCAGTGGTCCAAGTCGGGATGTGAACAACTCACATTTTTCATGAGCAAATAATCGATTATCGATTATTACCCTAAATATTGAGAGATGCCAAACAGCTAATAATCAATTTTTGTTGTGGCCGAAATCAATCAATTGGCATTTTGGTGATCTGAAAATGTGGAAGCGTGGATCTCCCATCGGAGCACACATGTATCCTCTACTCTCGTCCGTCTCCCTTGCGCATTCAATGACATGCCTAATTATCCACCTCCAACACAAACAAGATTCGTATGGAAAGTCAAAAAACGTTGTTTTGCGTATGTTCTGATATGGCTGTGTGCATTGGGCTTAACATCTAGTTACCACTGCTGCAGAATCGAGTTTTTAATCAACTGAAGTGGTTCAATACGTTAAAACAAATGTATTATTTTAATAACGCAAAGGACAAAACTACAATACCACATAGGATTGCTGCGTGGACGTCAGTGGCTTTCAGATGCACTAATTGGTCCGAGTCCGACTCCGTTACGTAACCTAAAAGTTTCAGAAGACACACTGCTTCCATAGTATGAGAGTAGGCCTACTTCTAATTATCACAAAGGAAATAGGCGAGCATTGTGCCGTGTCTTGCTGGCAGGACTAGCGCTATTCACCGAAGAGAAATCACACAGGCGCCATTGTGGGTGACGAATCGCCAGAATAGGTAAAAAGATCGCTACCTGTTCTATTCATGTTTATTAAATTACCAACCCATTATTATAAGTAGGTAGAGCTTTGCGGTATCTTTTGGCTTTGTTTAAATGAAACAGCTGCTAAACATGTTCATTATTATACGTACTTTATTAAAACCATTAACCATTAGCAGTGTTGGGACAGGCTTCTATTATAGAAACTGTTAAAAAAAAATAGCATAGATTACCATGTTCAAGATCATAGTACAAGTAAACAAGTAAAATGCCGTCATGAACAAATAACCGATTATTCTGTCACATCCCTGGTGTTAAAGGACAATTCCGGCGCAAAATGAGAGCATATGATCATAACACATGTCCACCGAGTTGGACCGTTCTCTAGGATTAGTTTTCATTGTAGTCGAATGTAACCAAAGTTCTCGAAAACCGCTAATTAGCGTATAACGCTAGCTGTGGGGGCAGATATTCATGTAATCGCACCACACTTCCACGGCAGCATAATGAGGGTCCCTACATGTAAAACGAAGCATTGAGAACTTTGTAAGTGTACAGACAGTTTATTTAAAAGAAAGTTTAGAAAGCCAGTGCCTTCACGAAAACAAGCGGGCGCCATCTTTGGAAAACAGTCACGACCAGTCGAGTGCCGAACGCCGTGCAACGTAATGAGCCGGAAGAGGCGAACACATGAGATGTCCATGAATCAGAAGGTGTGCACTCTAGTAGAAGGTGTGCGAAGTGCGAACAGTGCGTGTGCATAGAGAAGAGAAGAAAATGGTTTGTGTTTGTGCTTTTCCCGGCTGCGTTCGTCGCTCGACTGGTCGTGACTGTTTTCCAAAGATGGCGCCCGCTTGTTTTCGTGAAGGCACTGGCTTTCTAAACTTTCTTTTTAATAAACTGTCTGAACAATCGTTCAACGATTCAGATACTAGGATACCCTAAGCTACTGCTTGCCCCTTCCTCGGAAGCATTTCCCCCTCCGCTAAACCTTCTTTTGTGGGAAACCCTGAATATTTGTATATTCATACCATTCCATTTTCTATACATGCAGCACGGACATTTGATCAATAGTATTAGTGAAACCAAACGAAGGGTCTGGCATTTATACTGTGAAGATGAGGATTACAATGTCTGCGGCAGCTACAGAACATGGTTAAGACCCGCCGGTTGATGTGGAAGCGTGTGCAAACTAAATGCAACAGACTAGTTGTTTTGCTGGCACAATCTCTGTTATCAACTGTGAACAACCATGGATGTATTATGAGAACGTGGACAAGAATGAAGCTCAGCAAGTTTGTTTTAAAACACTCAATGCTAGGGCTGAACGATTCATTGAATTTAAACCGACATCGCAATGTGATAGAATGCGATTTTCAAATCGCAAAGGCTGTGGCGTTTTATGTATAAAAAAAAATAGCACAGTTTGAATGTTGTTTTTTCAGTTAGAAATGTGGGATATTCAACAGATATTCACACTCTGAATTAGCGATGTGATGCGGTGAACTAAAGACGCAATCACCAGTACGAGTCCCAGTGTGTCTAGCGTCTACCTGCCCAGGAGACGGGGTACAGCATGCCATCCCCCCACACATATTTTAGCGAGGTTGCCATACCTGAAAACAGCAGCGTTTTTCGCTACTACCATGGATGTGGTCGTACCATGTGGTCAAGCCGTACAGCGGAATGCTATCAGAGTCTGACTGCATTTCATCAATGAAAGATTTGCCCTCAAAGCTTGCCGTCTTCAGACTGCTTACTTCCATGTCTGCCTGTGTGATTTGTTATTGTTACTGACTGGAGATCAGTAAGATTAATATTGATTTAATATGTATATACATATTATTTAATATATGAATATATAATTTTTTTTAATTTCTAGATTTTATTTAAAAAATGCAATGTTTATATATTACATGTTTATTACAACAACTTTGAGTTATCTAAATATTGTGCGGTAGAGCCACAGATTTGTTCTTTTTTTATATTGTTTACAAGGTTAATATTCTACTGTGATTGAAGGTTTTTCTTTTTACAATTCAATAGTTAACTAAAGATATGTTATCCATATCAATTCGTGCATCAATTCAACTAATTTCATCATAACATGTACGTAGGCCTGGCCTACAGGATAGAGCAGTTTATATGTCGACTGTATCCAATGTTGTGTTGGCTTTAGACACGCGGGACTCATACTGGTGATCGCGGCTTTAGTTCACCGTGTCTGATTGCTGTAATTCTGAGCGTGAATATCTGTTGAATATCTAATATCTTTCTAACTTTAAAAAACACTTTAGTATGTTTTAAGACAAGACGATAGTCGCACATCCCTCGTAACTACGCCCGTGAAGGTGAACCCTCCCGGACTCCGCTATTAACATGAACCGCTCCGCCGAAGGAGCCGCACATCCACACACACGGGACACGAAAATACAAAAAAAACATTTTTTCCATTTGATTGCTTTTAAATAAAGTTGTTTGCAGTTATACGGTGTATAAATAAGATTATTAAAAGTGTTCAATGTCTCTTAAAGTATTATCTGTAAAGCAGCACAAGGTTAACAGTGTTTCTTTTACAACACTCTCGCCCTGGAACTCAAATCACTTTCTGATGCCCCAAAAAATTAATTGAAATACATCGGCTTGAAATGGCGACTAAGAGTCGACTAAGAAAATCTTTAGTCGGGGGCAGCCCTAATACTTTGGGTTTGTAGGAAGATTATTTGAAGGAGGCGTGGCTAGGTAGATGTCAATCAAGTGGAAAAGACACTCCCACACAGCCCTGATCACAGTGCTGATCAGCAAAAGTTTACTTTTTCAACAGACATTTTTTAACTTTTTTTTTAATATTTATTCATAGTCAAATTTATGCACAATAAGACACTGAACTTACAAGCCAAGGCTTGTATATGTATGATTCTAATACAATATTTATTTTGTGTACTTAATTTAGACGGGAAATCAATGTGAACAATATTTTTCCTGAAAAGCAAGTGAAACAATGGTTAATCAAAATTAGTTGAACTGATTAAAAATTAATTGTTTTCTCAAATCTTAACAGCAGTTAACTACAGAGCCCCTAAGCTGACATGGGAGAACAAAACGAGAAAAAAACAGTCTGTTATCCAGACATAGCTTTGGGAGATATGCATTTGCAAGATCTTGCAATAAGTTTTGCGACACTACAGAACTACTTCCAGGTCATTGTTTCACATGTCCATGGTAAACAGTAACAAGAGTAAAGTTAAATCAAATCAGGGGTGCAAACGGGTGAGGACCCAAAAAGGTGACATTTTTTTGGCCTGAAAACCAAGATCAGTTAGCCTGGTTCCGCCCGCCTCCGTACTTCCGCTCAATTTTCATTTCACTTCAGTACTAGGTCTGGGAGTGCTGTATGTTAGAACTAGTGTTGCACCGATACCGATACTAGTATCGGGAGGGGCCCCGATACCGCGCTAAAATGCTGGCATCGGTATCGGCGAGTACGAACAAATAATGCGCCGATGCCATTTACATATACTAATATGAAACTTGGAACGCAGCGCTTTGCGTCTTTCTCTCCCTTCACTCACTGCTGCGTGTGATCACACGTGTTCAGTGCATGCCGTGCCAAGCAGCTATCCTATTGGCCCACTCCGGCCGCCCGGCCGCGCATGTTGACCGACCGACAAGCGACGACGACAAAGTACCAAAAAAAAGAAAGAAAAAAAAGCACCGGAGACGCGGACCGCGCGGCGCACAGAAAAGTTGCTCCGCCTGCGGACGCGCCGGTGGTGCGGGGAAACTCAGTGAGCGGGTCCGCCTGCCGGTGCGACACACCCGGTCACCACCCATGCCCCCCCCCCGCTCCCCGGGGTGCCATGCGGACACAAACAAGGAGAAGAGGGGAAAAAGCAGGAGAGAGAGGGAGACGCGTCTTGCTCACAGGCGGGAGATCGCTCAAATGGACAGACAGTGACCGCATCACAGACGACGAGTTAAGCTGTAATCGGCTTCTCCCCGATTCCCCCCCCCCCCCCCCCCCGCTACATACTAGTAATTATCTCTAGTTATACTATATTATCTAATTATACTAGTAATTAAGCCATGATAGCAATGATTTTACATCCAAGTGAGTATGCAGTTCTTTAGTATTAGAAGAAAAAAAGCTTGTGTATATATATATATATTTTTTTTTTTTTCCGGCGTGGTATCGGTATGGTATCGGTATCGGCCGATACTGCACAGCTGGGTATCGGTATCGGGGGCCAAAAAATGGTATCGGTGCAACACTAGTTAGAACGATTTCTTTTCCCTCAAGTTTGTCCTTCCAATCAGCGAACAGGAGGTGCGGCCTGAGAACAGTGACGTATAGGTCGTGCCCAAACCCGACACGATCGAAGCGGCGTATTAGCAATGACAAGACCCAGCTTCGACAGTTGACTGCAAGCATCATCTTGGTCTTTACTATCAAAGATTAATTTAGAATGCCCATATGTTCCTACAACTTAAATTAGATGAACAAAGCCTGCAGCAATCGCTAACAGACATCTCCACACAACCCTATGCTCACTGCATCTGCCGTTTGTATACAGTGTACTGCGCGCAACGTGGTTTCCGGCGCATGAAATACGTCACGACCAAACGTTAGCGATTGGTTAAAGGCCGCAGTATACTCGCCGTTCCCAAGCTGTCGCGCGACGTTGTGACGTCAAAATGACGTAGATCTCGCCGGCGCGACAGGATTTTGGCCCGAACGCGCCGTGTCGCGCACAGCTCCTTTTTTTTCAGCGGCGCGCCACAAAGTGGAAACAGAAACACGGACGAGTTCGAAGGCACATTGTAATGCGCCTTATTGCTAAGGCTTCTTTCTTTATATGTTCTGTTTTATTGTGTGGTGTATGCCTATATGTATTCGCTAATAAACCGTGGTTTTATGTAAGTGCTGTCTACTGTTGTTGTGGTCAAAGACGAGTGGAATTACGTGGCTGAAAAACTATCTCAAAGCGGCAGTAAGTTATAAAATAAAAGTATATAGGCTAAGATAATCACTAAGTTATTAAGATGGATGCTTACAAACACTTCATATGAGAACTGCTGCCATACAGTACTGTTGATGGCTGACCAGATGGGGAAGTGATGTAGAATAATGTCGCGGCCACCAGCGCGAGTATAAATAGTTACCGTCCTCCCGTGACGTCACATTGTCGCGCGACAGCTTGGGAACGGCGAGTATACTGCGGCCTTAAGGCAGATCCAGAGTGGCACTGGGCAGAGCCAATAGGTTTTAAACTTCAACAGCACCCGCCTTCAAGTGAGAAATCGTTTGTCTCTATAGCAGTTCTGAGTATGAATGAAATGAGTACGAAGGTCTAGTTAGGACTAGGCTAAAGATCAGTGTTCAGCGCCCTTTAAATCATTAGGTTATATTTTACTGTAGATGCTCGACCAAAGTGGCTCACAAAAAGCCTGCGATATTGAGACCCATGTATATGAAGCCGTTATAAGCATCTCAATGTTGTTGTTTTTCATATTTGATTCACTGACTCCTGTCACTAATTAGAGCAGAATTGAGTGTCCTCCTCAAAACTCTCATTTTGAAAACAACAAACTAACTTAATTGTCTGTCAAGCCAAAGGTTACATTTATTTAAAGGTCCATATATAAATGATATCCACTATTATTATTTCTGAAGGAGTCATTTACATTCTTGTACAGGCTACTTCAACCATGGTAAATGTAGTAGGTCTACTGTAGTGCATGATGGTGCCAGCACACTGGTATACCATAACATTAGTTAAGAGTGGGATCCTCCATCGTTATCCTAGCCTATAATTACCAACGGCTGTAACGCTGTATCAAATGTCATAGCACCTGTTAAAATCCAACAAAAATGTGAGAAAGAATTCAGCCCAATAGTCAACTCTTCATTCGCAATAAGTAGTATTCATTTTATTATTATATATATATTATATATTATATATATATTATTTGTAAACTGGCCTAATATTCAATCCTCCCCTCAATAATCATCTCTCATTTAAAATCAATGAGTATTTTAAATGCCTAACTCATCATATTGGGAGGAATATTAGTAATATGAGTAGTGTTGCTTTCGTCAACGAAAATTATGACTAAATATCGTCGTCAACGAACCTTTATCACGTGACGAAAACGAGACGAGACGCAACGAAAATGGTGGTCATGTGACGAAAACTATAATCAAATTTATAATGCAATATTGTTGACGAATAAAAACGGGACTAAATGTGGTTTTCAAAATAAAAACTCTTTTCGTCCCGTTCATTTCGTCCCGCTATTATTATTATTTTGAAATATTTCTGTTTCCTGAGTCTCGGGGCTGCATCAGCGCACTGCGAAGACGCAAGCGACGTCACTTCCTCAATCCCCACTCGCGGCAAGTTAAAGGCCTTTACACACCGGGGCGTTTTTTTTCCTGTGATTAATTCGCACGTAAATATGAGTTTTCTTACTGTTGTTTTTGTCATGAGTACTTTCACACAGAACGCAAATATTACGCGGCGAAAAAGCCGCTTCACTTGTATTGAACAAATGTCGCAACTGTCGCAGATTCGCATCGCTGCCGCTATGAATAGTTTTGATGTGAAATAGGCGAGTATACATTTTCGTGTCGTTTATTCATCACGCCCCGGTGTGTAAAGACCTTAAAGCTCAAACAAAACCTGGCAGGTTAGCCATGTGTGTGTACTTCTTACATGTTTGGTGGGTAAAATAAATATGTTGTAAATTCAAATCAGAGCGTCTTCCATGTCTGTAATTGAATGTTTTCTTGAGTCTATAAGGTAACAATAATATAATAATAAGATAACCTTGTTTGACTTGTGAAATGGGTGACTTAAAGAACATTTGGGTTTTGTCTATACTATACTAGGTACTATATTTACTGGTTTAAATAGAATTGCATTACTAAAAAGAGACTAAAATACAATGTTCATTAACTAAAACTAGACTAAAATGTCATCAGTTTTCGTCGACTAAAACTAGACAAAAATAGTCATGGATAATTCTGACTAAAATAAGACTAAAATGCTGAGACTTTTAGTCGACTGAAACTTGACTAGACTAAAATAGTACAAACGTGACTAAAACTAATAAAGACTAAAATGACAGTTTGACACAAAGACTAGACGAAGACTAAAATGAAAACAGGCCGCCAAAAACAACACTAAATATGAGGTTATAAAACTTGCCTGTTCATGTAGGAATAACCAGTTATTTGCAGGCTCTTTGTTCTTGCTAGGCTAGAAGTACAACGTTAACTAATAAATCCTAAATCCAACACAATAATCTAATTTTAAACCAGGAAACTGTTCACTATTGGAAAACTCTTGAGCTCTTAGAACCAATAAAATTGGTTGTGTTTTAAAATACGACTAGGGCTGTCACTTTTTCGAAAAATCAAGTTCGAATGGATATCGAATACCAAGCAATGTATTCGAATATTTACGACCCCCCCCCCCCCCCCCCCGAAAAAACCCCCACCGTAGCGGAGATTCAATCACAAATGTATTACATGACAAGAGAAGACATAAACAGGACTTATGCCATAGCCTGTCTAAAAACAATCTTGAAACAGGTTATCAACTTAATCAATATCAAGTGCCACTATGCATATCACAAAATTAGGCTATGCAATGAAAAGAAACGGAATCCGAACTGCAGAGTGCAAACAATAACGTGACAACTTAAACAGGAGACAGCAGCAGGAGTAAGGCCTAAAGGCTATCTGCACGAAATTCATTTCTTAATGTTGTTTGCTAGAAACACCAATCTATCAACATGATCTGGATCAAGTGCAGCTCTCTTTTTATTCACGATGTTACCTGCAGTGGAGAACACATTCGGAGCGCACAGACGTGCTTGGCACACACAGGTATTTGTGCGTCAATGTTGACAGAAGTGGGTATTTTTGACATGGTGCCGACCGGTTGTGGAGAAAAGTATGTAGTCATGCGATGTATACATGTGGATTATAGCGGACTACACCACCTCTTCTATTCCCACCTAGCCTAGAACTCTAGACACCCCCTAGTGGCAGCAAATTTATTTGGCAGCTAGGTAGGTCTAGCACGGCTCCGTCGGCTTTTTGGTGCTGGAAACACCAAGTATGTCAGACCAATCACAGCGTGAGGGGCGGAGTCGAAAGCCGGGCTACCATGACGACAGAGTTGCGACGGTTCCGTGTTAGAGGTAAACAATGGCTGCTGCTGCTGGCGAACGGCTGTCTTTCGACTCGGCTTTGGCCGCGACTCTTCAAGACTTGAAGTTAACATTTTATTTGAGAAAAGAACAAAGAACGGCACTGAAGTCTTTCCTCGAAAAGAAATATGTATTCGGAGTTTTGATTAATTACGTAGTCAGAGCCGTCGCTCTGACTACGTCACCTTCTTCGTTGCTCTGATTGGTTGTAGCGCTATCCTATTGCGTGCAGAGGGAACTTGAAAGACAACCGTTTATCCCGCCCACACTGCCAATGGAGCTGAGCCAGACCTTACATCTTTCTGATGTGGGTCTGGCTTGCCAGGCTAATTCCCACCCCAAACCAATGGGAATAAGTGTATAAATGTGGATTATAGCGGACTACACCACCTCTTCTATTCCCACCCCAAACCAATGGGAATAAGTGTATAAATGTGGATTATAGCGGACTACACCACCTCTTCTATTCCCACCCCAAACCAATGGGAATAAGTGTATAAATGTGGATTATAGCGGACTACACCACCTCTTCTATTCCCACCCCAAACCAATGGGAATAAGTGTATACATGTGATTATAGCGGACTACACCACCTCTTCTATTCCCACCCCAAACCAATGGGAATAAGTGTATACATGTGATTATAGCGGACTACACCACCTCTTCTATTCCCACCCCAAACCAATGGGAATAAGTGTATACATGTGATTATAGCGGACTACACCACCTCTTCTATTCCCACCCCAAACCAATGGGAATAAGTGTATACATGTGGATTATAGCGGACTACACCACCTCTTCTATTCCCACCCCAAACCAATGGGAATAAGTGTATACATGTGATTATAGCGGACTACACCACCTCTTCTATTCCCACCCCAAACCAATGGGAATAAGTGTATACATGTGATTATAGCGGACTACACCACCTCTTCTATTCCCACCCCAAACCAATGGGAATAAGTGTATACATGTGGATTATAGCGGACTACACCACCTCTTCTATTCCCACCCCCAAACCAATGGGAATAAGTGTATACATGTGATTATAGCGGACTACACCACCTCTTCTATTCCCACCCCAAACCAATGGGAATAAGTGTATACATGTGATTATAGCGGACTACACCACCTCTTCTATTCCCACCCCAAACCAATGGGAATAAGTGTATACATGTGATTATAGCGGACTACACCACCTCTTCTATTCCCACCCCAAACCAATGGGAATAAGTGTATACATGTGATTATAGCGGACTACACCACCTCTTCTATTCCCACCCCAAACCAATGGGAATAAGTGTATACATGTGATTATAGCGGACTACACCACCTCTTCTATTCCCACCCCAAACCAATGGGAATAAGTGTATACATGTGATTATAGCGGACTACACCACCTCTTCTATTCCCACCCCAAACCAATGGGAATAAGTGTATACATGTGATTATAGCGGACTACACCACCTCTTCTATTCCCACCCCAAACCAATGGGAATAAGTGTATACATGTGATTATAGCGGACTACACCACCTCTTCTATTCCCACCCCAAACCAATGGGAATAAGTGTATACATGTGATTATAGCGGACTACACCACCTCTTCTATTCCCACCCCAAACCAATGGGAATAAGTGTATACATGTGATTATAGCGGACTACACCACCTCTTCTATTCCCACCCCAAACCAATGGGAATAAGTGTATACATGTGATTATAGCGGACTACACCACCTCTTCTATTCCCACCCCAAACCAATGGGAATAAGTGTATACATGTGATTATAGCGGACTACACCACCTCTTCTATTCCCACCCCAAACCAATGGGAATAAGTGTATACATGTGATTATAGCGGACTACACCACCTCTTCTATTCCCACCCCAAACCAATGGGAATAAGTGTATACATGTGATTATAGCGGACTACACCACCTCTTCTATTCCCACCCCAAACCAATGGGAATAAGTGTATACATGTGATTATAGCGGACTACACCACCTCTTCTATTCCCACCCCAAACCAATGGGAATAAGTGTATACATGTGATTATAGCGGACTACACCACCTCTTCTATTCCCACCCCAAACCAATGGGAATAAGTGTATACATGTGATTATAGCGGACTACACCACCTCTTCTATTCCCACCCCAAACCAATGGGAATAAGTGTATACATGTGATTATAGCGGACTACACCACCTCTTCTATTCCCACCCCAAACCAATGGGAATAAGTGTATACATGTGATTATAGCGGACTACACCACCTCTTCTATTCCCACCCCAAACCAATGGGAATAAGTGTATACATGTGATTATAGCGGACTACACCACCTCTTCTATTCCCACCCCAAACCAATGGGAATAAGTGTATACATGTGATTATAGCGGACTACACCACCTCTTCTATTCCCACCCCAAACCAATGGGAATAAGTGTATACATGTGATTATAGCGGACTACACCACCTCTTCTATTCCCACCCCAAACCAATGGGAATAAGTGTATACATGTGATTATAGCGGACTACACCACCTCTTCTATTCCCACCCCCAAACCAATGGGAATAAGTGTATACATGTGATTATAGCGGACTACACCACCTCTTCTATTCCCACCCCAAACCAATGGGAATAAGTGTATACATGTGATTATAGCGGACTACACCACCTCTTCTATTCCCACCCCAAACCAATGGGAATAAGTGTATACATGTGATTATAGCGGACTACACCACCTCTTCTATTCCCACCCCAAACCAATGGGAATAAGTGTATACATGTGATTATAGCGGACTACACCACCTCTTCTATTCCCACCCCAAACCAATGGGAATAAGTGTATACATGTGATTATAGCGGACTACACCACCTCTTCTATTCCCACCCCCAAACCAATGGGAATAAGTGTATACATGTGATTATAGCGGACTACACCACCTCTTCTATTCCCACCCCAAACCAATGGGAATAAGTGTATACATGTGATTATAGCGGACTACACCACCTCTTCTATTCCCACCCCAAACCAATGGGAATAAGTGTATACATGTGATTATAGCGGACTACACCACCTCTTCTATTCCCACCCCAAACCAATGGGAATAAGTGTATACATGTGATTATAGCGGACTACACCACCTCTTCTATTCCCACCCCAAACCAATGGGAATAAGTGTATACATGTGATTATAGCGGACTACACCACCTCTTCTATTCCACATGGAATTCTATTCCGATCAGAGAATTGTTTTCCGATTAGCCACGTTTACATGGACACTGATCCGATTAGATTTCTAATCGGAATAGATCTATTCCCATCATGCAATCCGAATGTACTGTATATATGATATGTATATAGTATGCATGTATATAGTATATATAGCATTTACAAAAGTGGTAAGCGTACGTCCATATGTCTCTCGCGCATTCTCGTGTATTCCGATTGAGGCATATATATATATATATATATATATATATATATATATATATATATATATATATATATCCGATTGAGCTGTTCTTGCACTTCTAATCGGACCAGAAGTGTCCATGTAAACACAGGAGAATTAATGATCAATTTACATTGCATTTTGACTATAGAATATAAATAGTTAATTTTAATATACAAATATTAATGATTAATCGAAAATTGATCGTTAATTCTCCCGACGATCGACTAAGACAATTTAATCAAATGCCCATCCCTAACCCAAACCATTTCCAGACACCACTTTTTAGATGATTTGGTGTCGCAATTTGCCGCTCAGGCTGGCTGCTCTGTGCGTTATCCATTTTCGAAACAGGATACTATTATTCGCTTGATTTGGTCATGGGCCTACGCTGCAATACGTTTAGAGCGCCTGCTACTGGATCAGATGGCAAAAAAAAAACGGTCTCATCATAGACTCTAAAAAATGCGCTACACAACATGGCTCTTTAAAAACCAAATTGTTTATACATATTCGAATACGGATATTTCACATCATATTCGAATGCATATTCGGATATCGAATAAAAAGTGACAGCCCTAAATACGACTGAACAAGTTTGTGGAACGAGATCAAGTTAGCGTGGTAACTAGCAAGCTAACGTTTCAAGAAAGTTACTATGTATACTTTTTTTATACATATATACTTACTTATACTTAAGTATTCACATTATTCACAGCATGTTCCATTTTGATAGTTTTAATATGGACAGAACAACAATTAGATTTATAGCTACAAGACATGCAGGAACGTGGTTCTGCAGCGCCCCAATATGGTTTGGGCGATTTCACATCTACAGTAGATTCGGTCCGATTCAGAGGTGTTGATACTTAGCTGCATGTTCATTTGGTGTTGTTAGTGTTCACACAGGACTTTCTCAAGCTATTCAAACCATGTAAACATGTCATGCATCACATCACGTGTTGAACGGGTTGCTCGTCTATTGGACAAAACAATCGTATGGAAACGCTTCCTTGTTGTAATGGGCAAAGCAGTTCAGTTTCAGTGTACTGAATCATTATAATCACTTCATTAAACTGAGTCGTTCATAAGACCGAATCATTCAGTGCTTCCAACTGTGTACGTAGTCTTCACTGAATGTGCCACTGAACTGAATCACAGCTGACGTTTGTTCGTGAAATAAGCCATTGAGCTGAGAATTTAGTTGGATAAGGATACCATTTGCAAACTGAAAGCTACTATAACAAAGTCCTACCCTACAGCACGCATATTTTCGCATATTTTTCATATTGCCGGTTTCACCACGTGTGCAGGACTTAACAACTTTAAATCTTGCATTAAAAAATGGTTGACGTTTTTATGTAATGCTATACACTGTATTGTAGTTTCGATTATGTATTGACTTGTAATGTTTTACTACATTTATCTCTTACTGCTCTGAATTGCCTGGCTACTCCCACCGAGGGACTGCAGATGGAAATATCTGGCGCAATATAGGCTATGTAATGTGCATTTTCCCTGTCAAATAAACAAATTAAAAAAAGGTGTATGCACTAAATGTGGGTTGTGAAACACACATGCACGCTGTTTAAAAACAGTAACGTACGTACGTACGTGCGTGCGTGCCCACGGCTACACGTGCGGCATTGCACGTGTAGTGCCTATGCATATAATATCAATCCCGATAATGTCATATATCTGGATAGACCAATGTTGTTGAATCATTGCCAAATGTTAGCAACCTGAATCAGCTGTGTATTTGCTGTCTAGAAGACACCCCATTCCTCCTGCCAAAAAATGACTTATCCCTGTGAACGAATCACGTTCGTCATCTCCCGCCTCAACTCCTGCAACTTGCTCCTGGCTGGACTCAATCACAAACAATTGCTTTATATAGTCGTCCATATTATTTCGATGAGTGCTTTCGCCTCCGGACTCCACCAGGTCTGACCGCAGCTCGTTTTAATCGCTAGTTGGGTGGAACCATTCACACCGCCCAAAACGTAACCTTACCATCAAGGGAAATGCTCCAGGGTTAGATTAAAACGGACCAAACAGCTCAAGTGTGAAAGCACCCTAAGAGACCAAGAGGGTAGATGCACAAGTCGAAAATGAGTAGCCATGACCAGCAATGACTATTTCAAATATAGTATCTTCCATACCATACCGACCACGGCTGTGCACCACACTGGTAGACGAGTCGCTTAAACTAGCATGTCCATCCTGCAGGACTGTTCTTTGAGGTACAAAGACAAAGTTTGCAGCATGTAATACATGTAAAAAAGAAACATGCAGAAAAAATATCCTTCAGAGGAGGACATTTGGCACAAGACAATCATTGTGCTGAGCATATGCAATAGTAACCTCAAAACATAAGGATTTTAATTGCAAAGTTAAAATACCTGAACTAAATAAAATACCTATAAATGACCAAACACATAAATGACTAAAGAATTAATACAATGGAATAGTAAGGCTTAATAAAAGGGAAACCCCTGGGGAAAATACAGGCCTACAGTCCAGCTGTCCTGCTCAGGATGGTCGGCTGTGGAAGCAGACTGGCTAAAAGCAACGGGCAGGGGAGCCAGCAGACACCCGCCGGGTGATGATGTATGTGCACAAATGCACATAAACGTATTAAAACGAGTCTAAACAAGGCAGCAAAGTTAGGTTGGACATGGGACTGTATCATTAAGGTACACTCAACTTTCCAACAGAACATGTTTAAACAACAAGTCTGTTATTGTGACTCACGTCGGTGTCACAGAATCCAGTGTCTCATAAATAAGTTCGCAGCGTTAGCAACAATATAGGCTAGCACACGGAATGCAGAGAGAAAGCACAAAACCGGAAGCATCAAATTATGACCATCAAATGATCATCAAAATTGATGATCTGGTGTTTACATTTGTGTATATATTGTGTTCAAGGCATCGGTCCAACGTAAATAACAATTATTGCTAAATGGGTCGAACGAGATAGCTTAGCATGCTAACAAAGCCCACTTGCATCTGTGAATTATTCCCAGTGTGTAAAAGGGTTGTTTGGTATATCTAGGCAGTACGTCGATGTTGAACTTACACAACACTTCGTGAGATCATCCAGGACACCATGGCTGTGTTTCTGTTGTTGGTTCAGATGAGAGGGCCCAGATGTCTTTGAAGACTGACGGCAGTCACCCGTTTAAACTTACGACAAACTTCGACACTTTCCAAGACGGACGAAATGATCGCACAATGTATCAAACAAGCAGCAGTTCCGAGATACGCATCGTTTCAAATGATATATATGTATGTGTAGTAGACCTTTCCGCGAGGTATATATCCAGTAATGTTTAGTTTCCACCGGTTCTTCAGCTCCTCCGGGGCTGCACCATCTTGCCTCTACCTCTCCCTCTCGCTGGCACGCAGATAGGTGCGCCAACCAGGCATGACGTCACGGAAAGATCAACCCTTTCAACTGTAATTGGTCCGTCCGGTCTGTTTACACGGAAAACAC